>CM056199.1:93224377-93266877 GCA_029692085.1 Gymnothorax javanicus | reverse complement strand
GTACCTTTCGTACTTACTTAACGGCAGGGCCATTGAAAACCCAAACTCACTATGAATAAAGTCCCAAGTGTCAGGAAGCAAGCATTGTTATCTTCCCCTCAGATAATTAAGTGTATTATACACAATTCAAATATATTTGAACGCAATTCAAAGTATCATCATTCATTCGAGGGGATTTACCTGTATATTGAATAACTGTGCCAGGCCTCAAAATTTGTGTAACTGTCCAGATACTTATGGACTTTGAGGCATTTTTGCTTGCTGTGCATGCAGAAAGGGAGACAAATTTTTGGTTGCTGTATCAATCAGTACAGAGCAGATGCACACTGCAACTATAACTGCATAGTTTGAAGAGAAGCTTCAGCAGTTTTTGAATTGCAGATTTTCCAAAGCAAAGTTAGATGGTCACACGCTGGCACTCAGAAAGCAGTGATGAGTTTGTTTGGACTCTCGGAAGATGTGAATGGTTGTACGTTAGTGTTCAGCAAGCTTGTGAGTGTGACATAATGCCATGGTCTCAACCTCTCTGTATCTCTGTCATATTTTCACCCTCCATGAGATAGTTGTTTTTCCAGTCATACACTGCCTGGTTTCAGGGTTCTCCCATCACCTATACTCTTTCCCAGAAGGGTGTCCTCATTGCCACTCCCTGAATTCCCAAAGAGAAACTCAGGTCTCTCCCTGAGAACCTCCCTCTGGCGTTGGAAACGAGGACAATGGCTGACCCAGGGAGTGTTGTGTTGCGACATTGCTGTAATTCAGTAGCATACTTTTTCTCTTTCCCCACACTGCAAACTGGGACTCAGACTAGTGGTGAGCAGCAAGGGCTAGAATATTTGGTTACAGAGGCATTTCCATTCGATTGTCATTGGTGAGAGAGAAGCAGTAAATAATATCACTTCAGGTATCATATTAATGCAATCCGCTAGCACAACAAACGCAAATGACTTCCTTCCCGTTCCCATTAGGACCACACCCATGGAGAACTAGTAACTCTAGAACTGAATTCATAGGGGCTACGAGTTAGAGGTGGAGAAAACAACAGATTATTTGAGGTAATCTGAAATACTGTATTTATATCAACTGGGTGAGAAGGTGGTGAATATCTAAGGCTTGAATACATTTTAGGTGCATTTTAATATCTTCATTATGTATTGATCCATATAGCAGATTATCCCAGTAGCCATTAACCATCTCTTTCACTAGCAGCAGGGGTCTTGAAAAGGTTTGTAATATTTGCTGATATAATGGAAAAGATTAGAATCTATTGTGCCGCACACTGTAAATTAGCACTGAAATGAGGGCACATGGGTAGAAAGAGTGTGTATGAGTGTGTGTGTGTGAGAGAGAGGGGGGTGAATATGAAGAGTTGTTGCTGGAATCCACAGTTTTGTGAGAGCGTCATACCTTTCAGCTTCATTAAACCAATTTCATGCTGCGCTGAGCTAAGAGAGGCTGCGCTGAATCTCAGCCACCACAACAATGGCGCATTGAGGGGTACAGGGGCCAAACTAAATTAGGTAGCACTTCAGAAATGGCAAATTAAAAATTGGAAAGTTAGAAATGAAAAGTTGTGGGGAGATGATTATGTCTTTATTGTGGCCCCACTCAACGTATGAGAAACCCATCTTATTCTCTGCAAACCCTCTCAGCCCCCTGATTCCCTAAACCAGGCCGGAAAAAAATCGTGGTCTATTTCAAGTCTGGTAATTGGTTTTTAAGATGCTATTACAAATAACATCAGATAAAAATTGGCAAAAGCTGCATATAACCCTCTTTTCAAACTTTTTGTATTGTTCCACTACCAGTCGGCCCTTTCATCCCATCATACAAATTAAAACTATAAACTGAGCTGTTTTTCATGCACATATCATGTCCAATGCTACCTGTCACTATCTGCCAGTTTCATTGGCCGTGTCATTTAGACTTTGAAATATTTGTAGATTTTGGAATAGTTTAGGCAAACTTCTTTTTACAGAAGCTTGAAAATGTGCAAGTCCATGCTAAGCTTTTTATATTATGATCTCAGTCTAATGTAATCATCTGCCAAAAATTTTAAGGTGATATAAAGAATAGCTAGAAATAAATAATTAGTGCCTTTTTTCCATTTCCATGCCTAGACTCATAATAAAAGCTCTGAAAGAGTGTCACTCAGCTTTATCCGATGTATTCACTCAGGAGGTTGGGGGGAATTTAATCATAATAATTGAGATGCCAAAATGTGGCCATGGAAGCATGGAGATGGGGCTACATGTGAGCAGGAGACACTAGAACAGAAGCGAGTGAATAACTGTATGAACAGTGCGCGAGATGAGTGGAGGACTCAGCCAGCTGCAGTAAGGGCAGGTGACAGGACTGTGGGAACGTGAGATATGGGACGACCCGGGACAGGTCTCGCTTCAGTTGCCCTGCATTCTGACTGGATGACTCTAGAAGCTTCATAAACAAGGAGAATGCACCCAATGGTGGTTTAGGTCTGTTGCCTTTGGGCTGCTGGTTTTACGAGACAGTCCCCCCCCATGCCATAAAACCATAAGAGTTTCAGACAAAAGGGGGAGCATGAGGCCTGAAGCAAGGTCTCATGCTTATGCTGTGTACACAGCTGAGAGTACACACAGTCCATGTGATGCAGGAACGAAGCTTCAACACTTACCATCACCAGTGCTGTGCTTCACAACCTTCGCAAACGGTGGCACATTGTTCCAGCTGCATCATGATTTTATGCCAGAGGTGTAAAATCCATGTTCATAAAGTAGTTTGCTGAAGTCCTAGTTTGTTCCAACCTCCAACCTCCATGGTCTGCAACTCAACTAATGGCAGGAACTTTACTTTCCTGACAACTGAGCCTAACTGTTGCTTTTCTCAGGCTTTGCTGATCGCCATCTGGATGTTCTGTAGAATCTCAACCAAACAAGTGATGGCAATAACTTTTAGCCCACCACAGCAACTTTATCTGGACAGTGAAGAATGGAAACAGAGGGAGAGAAGTGACTCCTCTAGCCACTGCCGGGGCGACGGGGCGGCGAGCAGAGCGGAAGTGTGTGCCCTGCTGGTGTGACAGATGCATGGTGAATCTTTGACCCTCCATCACTGCATCTGTCCTCAACCCCTGTGGCTACCCCTCCTCCCTGAGAAAAACAACCAAGCAACTCTCACTGCTGCCATTGATAAGTCCATGGATCAGATGCCAGGAGTATGAGATAATCATTCCAACAGCTACTGATGCTTCACGAGTGGCATTGACATTAATGTCATATTCCTGCCCAGTTTCAGTGTGATAGTTTCTGTGATTGTAAAATATATTCATGTATCATATCCAACAACTGATGTGCCTACTTCAGTCTGTTATTTAATTAAAATGCGTATAGAGTATGTTATTAGACAGTAAAATAATTTAATTCTACTGCTCTGGGTTCCTGTGTGATGTTTTGATTGGCCAGGAGAGCTAGACATACTAAGGAGTCCCTTAACTTTCAGAATGGGCACCTGCTCATTTTGGTATATGGTTGGTGTAATATATCTTACATGGCACAAAACTGGTTGGTGATAACTGGCATTTTCCTGGCATTAAGACTGCTGGGGAAGTGTCTATGGGACTACACTGCCTGATCTCCTCAAGCGAGATGGTTTATTTTAATTGAAAATTAGCAAAACAAAACAAGGGCAAGAGGATCCCTGAATGGGGCCCCTTTTTCTCTGAGCTGCTGTGCCGTTGAATAATGCATATGGGAGAAAGCAAACAGCAGCAGCGGGTCTGAACCCGGAACAATGGGCAGCGCACAGCTCAACGAGGGCGCCGCATTTTATTACCAGCCTGTCAATCCCCTGAGCCTGGGAATCGTGGGACCCCGGCCAGGCGGCAGCTGCTGACCGCCCAGCGCTGACCCACGCACCCCCCGACCTGCAGATCTGCCTCCTTCCTCCTTCCTGAGCCTCCACACCAGGGACCGGACCCCTGAGTGGACGCAGCACAGCTAAGGACACGCTGTGCTGCTCTCTGCGGCTGGATATTAGTATCTTCATGATGGACGACAAGTCCCGTGTTAAAGGCCGTTGACACGTCTACTAGTGTTAGCCTGCCTCAAAAAAGAACACATAGATTTGGTGAAATGTACACTACAGGCCAAAAGTTTGGGGCCACCCTCAGATTTAAAAAAAAAAATCACATATCAACTGTTCTTTCCTTATTTTTTGCACATGAAATGACTTCAGTGAATAAAATATAGGAAGCCAAGAGATTTTGGGTGAATTCAAGACCTCAGGCCACATTTTAAAGCTGTCTTGACTGATTGATCACTGACCACAATGTTTTATAATTGAGTTCCAATGCCTTTTTGTTTAATGATTTTATGTCACTGGGATGTGAACAATTTTATGTAACAAGAAGGCATGCTGTATGAATGCCTTCCCTAAAACCAAGGGGTCACATTGCACTTGGTGCACCATAAAAAATCTGAAGGGTGGCCCCAAACGTTTGGCCTGTAGTGTAAACAAATGTTCAGATTGACTCAAAAAGTGGAATCCATCATGCCTAGTATTGTTTCTATGTTTAGATGAAGCTCATATTACTTAAGAAGGGAACATTATGAATATTAGTATATTTGCTTACAAAATCACAAAGTACGAGAACAGAGTCTGGTCATATAGTATGGGGCAAAAGAGGCACGTGTATTAAATGATATTGTCTACGTCACATCAAAACTTGGAATAACTACCTTTCAACGTTAAATTTGGCTTTGGTTCACTGTCCTTCAGTTTCATTAGAAAATTGTCTGTTAGGTTGTCCCAAGCAAACTGGAAGAAAGTTCTCGTCTCACTTGTTTCTCACTCTCCAGGTAATTCCAAACAACCTTGATAATGCGAGGTTGATACATGGTGGCCACACGCCCTTTAATAAAGAGCAAATAAAATCAGTTTCACTTTGAAAAATGACTGTTTGAAAATCTCAAATGTATTCCTTTCCACTGACACAAATGCCGAAAGCAAAACGAAAAGAAAACAGAGGGGTTCAAATTCATATAAAATATCGAGGATGGGTGCCTATTATTTTTCTCTTTCAGATTTGGCAAGGCTTTTTCTTTGGATCAGGTCAATACATCTCTGGCAATTTAAATAAGCAAAGCCAAAGAAATTTTAATTCCCACTTTCTGATTATTTCTTTTTAGAGTCATCATCCATGCCTACACTGATTGGAGTACAGAAGTAGAAAGTAAAGAGCCTCTTCCCAAACCAGTATTTGAAACTAAAAACCAGCACCTGCAAAGAAGCATTAACCATTAACAATTTCACTCCACTGTAAAGTATCAGCTTATGCAGAAGCATCTTTAGCCATACAATTTTTACATACTATGCAGACATGCTGTAATGGAATA
Source organism: Gymnothorax javanicus (assembly GCA_029692085.1). Lineage (NCBI taxonomy): Eukaryota > Metazoa > Chordata > Actinopteri > Anguilliformes > Muraenidae > Gymnothorax > Gymnothorax javanicus. The sequence goes on along the minus strand of CM056199.1, from coordinate 93,261,505 downwards.
TTCATGTACCACACAATGCCTGGCAATACCTGGGAATCACAATTTATTTGTTTTTGTGTGTAAAACTGTCCAAGAAGAGAATAGAGCAAATGGCCTCTTATATTACTTAAACTCTGCGAAAATTCTTCCATTGGTTTGAAAGATCTACTTAAGCCTGTCTGAACAGAAGTCTGTCAAGAATTTCCATAGAAAGTACAGTCTGTAAGTCTGTTATAGAATGGCAGTGGAACATATTCTGTTCCAGGAAAAAGTGAGGTGAGGAAAATACAAAGGTTGTATAGTTTCTTTTCCTCTGACCCAGAGTCCTCTAACGCCGATTCCAGACATTGAGATTCCAGTCCTGCCTCTTCCTTCACCCTAGTCCAGTTACCATGCCGACCAGTAAATTGGCTCCTGAGATGAGCCATGATTTGGTTTTCCTGTACGGTCCCCAACAAAGACCTTATTACAGCTGCAGCTTTGTCAGAGCGCCCCTTTATTATCAAGTGCTCCTCATATTAACCCACCCTCTATGGTGCGTCCTCCCCTTGCCGGATCCACGTGTGGACTGTCTAGCTCCATGCAGCTCAAGAGAGAAGGTGAAAACAGAGAGCAGGCATCTCAGCTCAACGCTTTCATGAAGAGATGTTCAGAATATAGCTCTTCTTACGCGCGTAATTGAAATATCTCAACCTCAGTTTGCTTTGGCATTACTATGGAATTGAATACTATTGGTTGTCTTTATTTCAGTTGACAGACAGAAAAAAAATTAAATGTTTTTGAATCCCTTGCCCTTGAATCCTTCCAAGTTTTATTCAATTGGACAACATTGTTGTGAATTTCAGAGTAGAAAAGCCATATGCAGATCAAATTTAAGCCATATAGGCATCTTTAATGAATAGAGGACAGCAGCTTGCAATGGACAAATGAAGAGAATAATCAGAGGAAGGTCCGAGGTCAGGCGGGGGCAAACAGCAACACTGGAGGTCAGGCTCGGTGCAGTAGAAGGGACTGGTCCCAGGTCAGTAGCCGGGGTGTCAAGTCGAAAGAATCAGGGCACATACAGCCAATAAACCCTCTCGGACTGAGATGCTGAAATAAGTGGGAGAAGCACCACTCTCCAGGACTGCAGGCACTGTGAGGAATATTCTCAATGAAGAGGCACTAGTTGTCCTAAGTGTAAACACCAAAGATGGAAGACAATAGTCTAGCAAAGGGGAGACGAAAAACCTAAATACATAAGGACAATAATGAACTCAGTGGAAAAGAGCGTGCAAGTGTGGGGAGGAAAGGGGAAGGGAGCAGAACCAGACAATAATTAAATAACGAGAATCAATGAAACAGAACCGAAACTAACAAAGGCAAGACTGTGGGAAAAAACAATTAAGGAAACATTCAGGACATGACAAATATATTGAAAAGTTTTGAAATACTTGTCTTTCTCTAATAATTGGTTGGTTGACCATGTTCTGGCATGTTGTTCCTGGAATGGTAATGGTTTTGCTGTTTGTAAACAGCATGGAGTAAGTAGAGGTCAACCCACCTGGAGGTGCAGTTTTTAAGTAAACACAAGGTCTAAGAGAGGTCAGTATTGATTGTCAGCTTGGATGGGAGAGTATCCTGTTCCCCCCATACCCTCTGTGGGCTTCCTCGGCTCCAGCGTTGGACTGCATCTCTCAAAACTTGCGAAGCAGACAATACGCATGGCCCTTCCTCTAAAGAGTCTGAAAAGGGAGACAGCCATAAACAGGCTTCAGGAGTCTGTGCACTGTGTGATGCTACAGGATGTTTGAGTGTTTGACTTGTTTTAACTACATCCTCTGAGCTGACACCACGGCAGTGAGAGGAAACAAGCGCAGATCCAGGTCCTCACCTGCCCCATTGTTTCCCTTATCTTCTGGAAGGTCTGTCTGCTAAACCTGGGATAATTAAGAGCGGGGGGAGGTCTGAATGGACACTAACACTAAAACTCTTGTTTAATTGTTGAGCAGAGCAGCTGGACACTCAACTGGCACACGCTCAGGAATAAGCACAGCCCTGACTAGCTCACCTGGCAGGTTGCCGAGTGCCTACTTGGAACAGAAAGAACTGTAATGAATGGTAGGTTCTTCAATAAAGTTAAGCTACTGGGATGGCGTTTCAACTGTGATTGCTGTTAAGAACAATACATATAAAATTGCGGTTTGACTGAGAGGTTAGCCCTGCACGACACATACAACATAAAATGCATTAATAAAATGCATAACTATTTAAAGCATTGATGCATGTAGAGAAAATAAATACATTTGTACCTACTTCAGATACACATAACAAACTTCCACCAGACAACTTGACTGTAAAAAAGCAAGAAAATCTGCCTACAGGGATATGCACTTTGAAAATGGGCACTGGGAATACCTGTGGTGATAGGCTTGATTTATGTCAGAGTAGCTGGGGCGTGTGCTTCCTTTAGGAGCAGTGGGGCATATGATCAGGTGTGTGGTAGGATGTGCTATCTTGTATTTCTTGGACAGGGCGTAAACTTGTTTGCCCAGCGCCTACCCCCACCTACTCCAGCCCCCTGAAGTCAGAGTGGTGTGCCACATGGGGTTATCTCCCCCAATCTCCTTTCAAGCCCTCGAGGGGGGTGGGGGGGGAAGCGGTGCTCTGTCACCCTGGGAAACCGTTTCCATCAAATGAGCTGGAGGACTTTTCATCCTGGCTCAGGTAACAGCAAAGGAGGGGTCAGGGGTGGTGTAGAGTGGCCAGGGGGGCCATCACTGACAGAGACCAGGTACTGTGTGTGCGGTTACTAGGCTGGGGGGGTGGGGTGGAGCGTAACCATGACCCAGAGGTGGGGAGCACCACGGAGGTGAGCAGGCAATCCAATGCCACAGCCCTGGTCCCAGAGGTAGACAGGACTGTGGGAATATTCTCCTCAAATAGAGTTGCCTGTCCCTGGGGACAACCTCTGGGGTTTGAGCTTACAATGGGACAGAGCTATCCGCCCAAAAATTGAACTGAACACAGCGCCTCAATCAGAGCCTCACGGGTATTATCTCTGCAACTACCCACACCCATGAAATCCCACGCAAATTATTACCCATCAAGAACAGTCTTTTAGAACCAAAGTCAGATTCATCAATGTTTTAAATTTACTTCACCGCAACAAATTCTCTGGGAAATTAAAAGCTGCCGTAAACTCCACAGATCTCCTGTGATGCATCTATTTCACAGGCGGTATCCTTCATTTCCCTAAATCCATAAAAATCCCAGCACACATTAAAAGTGTTCATATACATATGGGAAGTATACTTCTGCCATTTCAAGAAAAACTGAAAATACTAATTTGCATAATGATGTCATTTAAATCATTAATATTTGCCCATAACCCTTAAATCTATTTCAATCTACACCAGAAACTGCATGTTAAAGGCATCTGTAAGTTTAGCCACGGATAACAGACCAGGGTGTTCTTTTAGGTACCCCCTACTGTGAGAGCAACTCAGCAGGAATACGTTTTTCCATGTTACTGAGCTACACCGAACATTAGGCGGTGTAGGGTGTCATCCTGGGGGTATAGCCTCTCCTTCATTAAGAGCCTTTTGGGGAGACAAGAAGCAGACAAGCTGTTAGTCAGGTATCTCCCGTACCTGCGCCATGAGCCTGTGTTTGTGTGTCTTTGTACTGTACATTTCTGTCTTTATGTATGCCACTGTGTATATGAGTGTGCGTGTGTGTGTGCGTGCACAAGCATTTGCTTTTGTATGCTTGTTGCACGACACGACAGCTAAAAAAGATACGCCCCCTGTGTGCTAACTTGACACATTTTTGACATAATTTTTAATTATTTACAATTATCAGATATGGCATTGAAGAGAAATGACAGTGGCTTTCTGGGCATTCTTTGACTCCAGTTGATTTGTAGAAAGGTTAGATTTGAGTAAGATTAGTGAGGATGGTCCAGTGGGGCAGAAAAAATAACATCCAGTGTGTTTGCTTGCATTTGAGCCAGTGCTTGTGGGAGAGGGTTGAGGGGTTATGTTTACCTGGGGCAGGTATTTCCTGTGAGCTGATAAGGCTGTTGAGGGGAAGCGCTCTGTTCCAGGTGAGTGGAGAAAGGCTTAGGAAGCAACATAAACAGCCAGAATATGAGCTCCACCCCCTGCACAAAACACACAGGCACACGTAAAAATACAAAAGTACAGCTACATGTACTCACACAAACACACATGCAGGCAATATTCCCACACAACGGTATGCAGGAAGGTACATACCAAGGCATAATCATAATCTCTACAAACTCGCACACCCACACATATATACACACACAACTACAGTTACACATGCACGCTCACAAATGCACACACACACACACCTGGGCTCACACATTCAGACCAGTTACAGCATTGACAGATGAAGTTGAACTAAAATCACTCATGGTGCCTTAGGAGTCAGAAAAATTAGAAAACATAAAGAGCTGTGACCCACTTCTGTTTTTATTATGTTAAAATATGTAATCAACACTGAATTTAATGTCTTTTCTCTTCCAGTATAAAAAAAATTAATAAAATTTTATGGCTGTCAAAAAGTGTTTTCTGCATGAGCCCCATATTTTTATCTTATAAATTTAAGAAGCAAAACAAGCCATTGGTTTGAGAGTTTTCAATTAACCACTCATGGCTTTTGACTTCAAGATTGTCAATAATCTAAGTATATTTTTGTGTTTTACTCATATGCAGAATAATAGACTCAGTTATTGACTTATTCTTGTCAATATCAAGTGCAGGTCACAGAAAAAATCTCAGGAGGACCATATCAAAATTAAATACATTTATTTATCAAAATGAAATGACTACAATAGTTCTAATTCAAAAACAAAACAAATAAATAGAGAAACAAATAAATGAAAATAAATAAATAAATAAATAAATAAATAAATCATGTTTTTCTATTAAAGAAAAGTCTCAAAGGACCCCACACCTTTTGCTACAACTTGTTGTACGTCCTTATCACAGCGCTGTTATGGCTGATGCTATCTGCAAACTCCATCTAGAAAAACTAGCATTGCAACATAGCTAAATGGGTGTAATTTCAGACACATTTCAACATGAATGACAGAAATCGTTCAACACTGACAAGACAAGCACTAAAAAATGGCTTCTGACAAAAAACACGGCTGGCTGTTAAGATACTCCACCAATAGGGATTGTCAGTAATGCAGTCCCTGGGTGGATGAGCAGTATCTGACAGCACCGTTTTCAAGGAAACAGCGACACGTGAGTCAATTATTTTAAGTGGGCTTAGCAGGAGAGATTGGGTGTGATGCTTGGAGAAAGATAAGCAGAGGTTCAAAATGAATTTTGAAACTACCAGACCTTGTTCAAAACACTTAGCTCCTAAAATTAAAGTAAACTGCAGAAAATGAGTCAAATATGTTCTCAAATACTTGACCATTTCTTAAATTTGAACTGTATCACACTGAAATTTAATATAAATGCTTCAAGTATAATGTGGTCAACATAAGTTTATCCCCGTGATCGAGCACAGCATCATACATAACAGAGTGCTCTTGGGCCTATATGTACAATTGCAATAAAGTTGACACATAATGGAAAATGTAAATAAAATAAAAAGGACTGATATTAAAAGTCCATTTACCGTCTGCCATTTTGAAAATACAACAACAACTCATTGTTTGATGTTCTAACCTCCATCCACTATCTGAACTGATTCTTTCTCGACAGTATTGATGGAGAGCTGGATCCTATCTCAGCCGACTATGGGCAAAAGGCAGGAACACACCCTGGAGAGTTTGCCATTTTATCGCTTGGCCCACACAACTCTCACTCAAAGGCTGTGGGAGGAAACTGGAATCCCCGGAAGAAACCCATACAAACATGGAGAGAACATGAAAACTCCACAAAGAAAGGCCCAAGGCTAGTTTCAGACTCACAACCTTCATGCTGTGAAGCAACAGCAGTGCCTGTACAGCCACTGTGCCATCCATGTTTAAATACGGGAATTTAATTGTATATTAGAATATATACAATATGACGAATGTAACAAAGTTTAAAAAATAGTGCTATGAGCACTGTAGCTCTCTTTGTTTATTTCAGGCTTTAGTGTTATATAAGCTCAAAAGAGGTAGTATTCTTTATGCTTGGGTCCAACACTGAGACCATGAAGATACTTTTTCTAATTTGTGTTGAAAAAAATAATAACGACAAGCGGTAACTACGGGTCCAAGCAACCTGAGGTAATCATCAGTTTTGAAGTAGGGAGGACACAAATTGTATAAGTTTTTCAACCAATTTCCAGTTCATGGCACATAATTGTGCATGGTATATTTTGCCCTGCAAAGTTCACATTGATTAGTCAGTGCCATGTCTCTGAAATTGCAGCTGTTATCTGATTGAAAAATAGCAGCCAGATATTTAAAGATTTACTTTGCTCATTGGAAAGACTATTTGATCCACATACAGGGATGCAATGTGCAAAATTATAACCATTGAGTCAAATGGCTGAAAACAAGTATGCAATTTTACATTGTTTTTCTTAATACAGCGCCATATATTTGGCAATTGGAATCAAATATGTTGTACCTCTCTATAGCACCACCATTAGGCCAATCAAAGTAATTTGCATTAAGACTGCCCTTTTACACATCCTTAACAATAGTTTCATGATTGATGACAGTTAAAATGAGTATACAGGTTAATGAAATTTAATTGGCTGATGTCAGCCATCTTGTTTGAACTATCACTTTGTTCTTCCAGATTTTCATGGCAGCCTTCACCATTATGAAGCATGCAAAATTGAAAGTTGCTCATATAATGGTCTAAGAGTTATGACCACTGCTCTATTTATGCACGCAGTTACACTATTCTATCACTAGATGTCACACCCGGATCAGTTGTTGAATATTCACCAGCAAGTTGAGCTCGAACATGGTTTAAAATATGGACGAGTTCATTCCCATTGATGTCTTTCAGGAGTTGCATGAATTTAACTCTTCAGCTATGCCTGATGTACAAACTGCTCAATATACTTGCCCATAGTATCTATCAGCAGTTCAAAAAAATGTTCTCTCGCAACAGAAAAAATCGTTGTCCTCTGTGGCAACCACTTCAGCCAGTGAGCTAGTGAGCCAATGGCATCCCAATTAGTAGTGAAGAAAATAAAGTTTTCTGAAGCAAAAATTCTACATGGTATTGATATGTCATTCATTCATTGATATGTCATGTCATTCTACTATCACATATCACATATCAAAAACGCCTAGTTCTCTACCATGGATTTACGCATAGACTCCTGCATCAACGAATTCAGCGCTCCATTATATCCTCCTAAGTACTCATGTTGAGAGCCAGTCACTCAATTATTTACTTAGGCTCATCTGCGTGATGCACACTTATAGTTCACGCCCTAGTGAAACTTCCCCGATAATAATGTATTGAATGACACATTTCTTATCCAATTCCAGAGAGTATAAACTTTCCACAGTAACTGAAAGACATTTATTTGTTCAATCAGAAAAGTATGTAAACCTTTACGCAACAGCAAGGTAGGTTCTATTCTCTTAACATTGCACACAATTGCACAGCGAAAATGACGCAATTTCAAAGGAAAAAAAAGACTCCCAAAACCGGACTGAAGTGTTCAGTTGAATTTACAGGATTTAAATGAGATAAAGACTTGGTCAATGAGAATAATTCCACATGAAACAGGACTGGCGGGTTCCTTCTAACTGATACATCTGTGTCTCCAGTGGAGAGATTCAATAAAGAGAGGTGTTTGTTCATTTTATAAGTGCAAATTTTTTTTTTTTTTTTTTTACTTATTGCTAGCTGGCTAGCTGTTTTTTATTCTCGGTTTACCAAAGCCATGATGATCACAGAGCTTGTTTGCCACTTTGGTTAGTAAGAGTAACCATTAGTCTTTGCTTATAATAGCTACTGCACGTGGTGGCATTTTTGGTTTTTTTCCTGATAGTGGAATATCTGTTCTGTTATAATGAGGTTTATTTTGGATATGACTGAGTTAGTGAGTTATACTTATTCCTTATAAGGTGTGGAAAGTATTTATATAAGCTCGCAAGCTCAGAGTTGGGAACTGCTAGCTTTTCATTGCAGGGCGAATGTTCTGACCGTTGAATAAGCAGTTCCTTTAATGAGTATGTGTGCTGGCTTGCGAGAATCTGAAAAAAAATAGACAAAATCTTAACTTTATGATGGAGAAAAGGCATGTTTTGTGTATGAAAAGGTTACTGGTGCATTAATCCATATTGAATTTCATGTGTCAAAAGTTGATTTGTGTTAAATATATGATTATTTTATGATTTTACAGAGCGCCATTTTGAGGGATCTTTGAGTTTAGGCAGCCACCTGGAGAGCTGTCTTATTTGGCTCCTAGAGAGTAGGTAATTTAGAAATTAATACTCAGATGAATTATACTTGTGGTCAATGACTTTACTATCCCTGAAATGTATAGTTTTAACCCCCAGCCATTTATCAATTCTCAGTATTATTTTTTTTACAACTTCAATGCTGAATTTTCATGAAGATTTTTTATGTTTGCAGCCCTTTTTCTCGACAAAAATCATGAAAATAAATTGAAATACAATGGAATTCTACAATGCTACAAGTGTCTTGATTCAGTTGAGCCATTCCCTTCCTCTCTGTGAAGCTGCAATCTTGAATTATAAAGCCTTAACCTCTTAAACCTGAATGCCCCTGTACTGGGTGCGGTTGTTACGCATAATAATTACAGCATCTTTCCTAATCGTAACATCATCATGCAGCTGATCCACTTTATGCGAAAAATCTCGGCAAAAAGCTCAAGTTGACCATTTTTACCTCAACAGAACACAGTTCAAGCGCCAAGCAAGTAAATAATCATGTAGCAAAACATAGGACAAAATCATATCAGCGCTGAGTCACTAGCATTTCTACTGAATTTTATGCTATGCAAACAAACGACACCTCAAATGAAAGAGGAAAGTACACAGAATCCTACGATATAAGCCTTGTCATTTTAAATCGACACCACATTCAAAGAACAGAAGGCATGAGCAGACAAAATGTCTTACCTTTGATATTTTGTAATAAAAAAGTGTTCGAGGGTAAATCTGCGCTATTGTTAGCCCAATGTGTCCGTGTTATAATGAAACTAGATCTTCCGGTCTCCAAGCATGTTTTTTCCCGGGCATTGCTTCATAGATCTCAGCTTTATAGCATTCAGCTTGCTGGCCATGTATTTTCTTCTCTGTGATCCGCTTGTGATGCTGTCAGTTAGACGTTGCCGGTAGCCATTTGATTCTATGGGTTCTGATGTTTCCAATGAGCTCTAAACCACTTTAATCACACAAACCTAGCCTGAGCTAGAGCCTTGCGTTCCCAGTGCGTCAAACTGAGTCCATGGGCCATTCGCATGTACTTGAATATCGCAACAATATAAACGCTTAACTGGTTTGTTTGTGGTATTTTCCGTATAATTATCCACTAAATATTCAACAGTCGTTTTCAAAGTAGTTTTCTGACAGAATCTTTGTGCTATTCCATTCCGTAACATCACCACTTCTTTTAATCACACACATTACGCATTTAGGCACTGAAGACACTGGTCTGGCAAACTGAATGTCCCCCATTCCTCCATTACACAGTTCTTCAGCTTCAAAATTGAACAGGCCTTTGTTGCCATATATTTCATTTCAAAATGTATCATACATTCTCAAGTGGAGACAGATCAGGACAGCAGATTGGTCAAATCTACCACCCCCTGATGCAGCCATGCACTTATCATTCATGCAGACCATGTTGTGGCATTGTCTAGCTGAAAAATGTAGGGATGCCCTGCTTTTTACCCCCGCATTATGCTAGAATTGTATAGAGTACGGAGGTGACTATGTCACACTGGTGTCAGAAGTAAAAGTTCCCAACATTCATTTTATCCATAGACTTTTTAAAATACTCACTTTTAAAGTAGTTCCCATTGTTTTCAAGACTTCATCAATTTCAAGATTTTTGTGGCATATTTCCGAGTAATTACAAATGCTGTTTTTCTAGACCATAGTCAACTATAATATTCCAAGATGGCCGCACGCACTTCTGTGTTTTTTCATACATCATGTGTCATTGTATTTTCATTCTGTTTAAATTTTCAATTTCGAGTGGAACTCTCTTCACTCTGCTGTGGATTATATCAACAAAAATAATAAAATAAAAATTTCCGGCGAAATTATGGCACTTGTCTGTTTTGCACTGAGGATTATATCTGCAAAAACTTGTCTCCTGCAAACTTCTGATTCCTGGTCTCTGACCCTTCTCTGGCCTGTTGCTGAGCTTGCTTGCTGCAGTGATTCACACACGCTTACTGCTTTGCTCGTGCTTTCCTCGTCCAACTTGCCCTACTGGAGCGTCTCTGTGCTGGCCTGCTAACTCACTGTATTGCTGGCAGCGCCAGCCACTTCTGGTATGCTCTGAAACTAGCTGCTTGGCTTGATGCCTTCAGGCATGCTACTCTATATTCTGAGCTCTCCTCTAACGCTACCGATCGGTTTGCCACCGTATTGTGCCTGCTGTCCCCATCCTGATTCTGTCCATTGCGAGTTCACTGCTCGTCGTTCTGCTTCGGCTAGCTCTGCTATCTCGACTGCTGCCAACTGTCATCCTGACTGCTGGGTCCTGGGTTTCTGCTAACACCCACGCTGTTCAGCATACTACCATTGCAGGTGCCTCTCTCCCGTTACTGTCCTACTCTGTATGCTGAATTGTTCACGGACACTGAACTACTCATTTGAACTCATCCGGTCAAAGAAGCTGAACTGGTCGTATAATTCGAAACGCTGTCTCAATGAAAATGAAAAATAACTAGAGAAGCAATTTCTGAAGAAATTGCGAGTGTGAATGCTGAAAGCTGAAGGTAACCATGGTAACCATGCAAAGCACATTACTCAGCTAACTTAGCTAATGTTGTTAGCAGTTATGCTAACAATGCTAAACATGCTAACCACATTAATTAGCTAACTTAATTAATGCTGTTAGCAGTTATGCTAACTATGCTAACAATGCTAACCATGTTACTTAGCTAACTTAATTAATGTTGTTATCGGTTATGCTAACTGTGCTAACAATGCTAACCATGCTAACCACATTACTCAGCTAACTTAGCTAATGTTAGAAGTCGAATGAAGTCTCTAGGAGAAAGTATGCTGAAGTTATAGAGGTTCAAAGTAGCACAAGAGTTTGAAGACTTTCAATGCATTTCTATGGGACAAAAAATAAGAAAGAGTGAAATATTTTAAAAAGTATAAATAGTATGAAAGAGAAGAGTAATAGCTATAATGTCCAGACAAAGCTGCACGTTTTGATATATGAATTGTTGAAATAGCACAAAGTATGTAGGACTAGTTTAATAGCGTAGAACAGCGGAAGAAGTAAGAATAGTAATAAGTATAAAGAAAATGGCTGACATGAAAAACAATAAAACTAATAACACTGGTTTTCACAGTTTCATTATGAGTGTTTGGGAATGGACCTTTCCGACCTGTTCCAACAAGCTCTGCCCCCCTTAGTTACTGTTGCTATGGGCCCCATAGAACGCAGCTAAGTTCCACATTTAGAACAGCGCAGCAGAAATTTGAGCATCACTCTCTTGTGCGTACTATGAAAATATTGAGGTTCGTTTCTTACCGAATGCGTCCAACTTGTCCGGCAAAGTTGTCCAGAGAGGCCTTAACTATTTCACCCTAGGATATATCCATGAAATCACAATTTTTAACGGAACATGTGGAGATCTAATTGTGACTCTTTAAATCTCACTTAATTAGTTGATGGTTCAATGCGTCCAAGTATTAAACATCCTGAAAGATCGTCCCTACTTGATTTGATTTTGACACACGCCCCCCATAAATTCTCAGGCATTGGCATTTTTGCAAATGGTTTAAGTGATCACTGTGTCATAACAACAACTAGAGCTGGACTCGCAAGAGCCCATACCTCTGCCAGCATAGCTGGATTTGAACTTTGGCCTATATCTCAGCTGTACTTTGGCCTAGATATGATAAAATTTAATCACTTGTTCCTCTTGTGCTACTCTAACATCCTGCAAAGTTTGGTTAAAATCTATGCAGCCATTTTTGAGATATCCTGCTAACAGACAGATAAACAAATAAATAACTCCCGCCTAGCATTGAAATCGTCTGGTGTCTCACTCGATAGGGTCAATTTCGTAATGTGGTCATCAGTTACTTAGTACTTTGACCTTTGCCTCAAAACTTTAACCCCCGAATTCATAAAGGGTGTTTTTCCCTTGATCACGGTTAACTTGGCTAAACAGTTTATAAACAGGTGATGATCGAGCGGACAAATTTAGGCCCGAATTCATAAAGAGAGATCAGATCAGCTGCTGTTTATCCAACGTACATGGTTAGTCGCACCTGTCTAAGTAACAAAAGAAATTCAAGTCATCCCAAGGGGCTTGTTTATCTCGTGTACAAGCTACCAATTCTCTGTTGGCTTGCTTGTGTGGCTGGACGTATGACCATGGATCTCTTGCGCATAATTGAAATAGCACAGGAAGAGAGGGCTGACCAAAGGCAAGGTGCCGAATTGAGGGTTTTCAAAGACAGGACGAATCCTTTAGAAGAGTATAGCGACACGAAATTTGTGAAGCGATACAGAATTTCCAAAGAATCATACCGTTATATCAGGGCTGCCAACTTTCTACGCAATCTCACGCATACGGTGTAAGTTTCACGCATTTTGAAGGCGTGTTCACCGTAGTCAGCAATTATTCAACCAACGGATATTAATGAGATTCTTAATTAAAGTCCTTGTGCGTGGAAGTTTCAGTTTCATTTGTGTTACGGTGGATTTCACCACGAGTAACATGGAAGCGATTGTGACTCCAAACATTGTGCGCTTTTCCTCACTCAGGGGTTGGAAGCAACGTGTGCGTTTCATGATCGTTTAAATTGTTTAAATGAAATAAGACCATTTGAAACGTTTTTATGCAATTCCATTGCTACCAACCCCTGTGTAAAGACAAACGTGAGAATTCCAGAGTCATAATTGATTTCCACCTCTCTAGTGGTGAAATCCACCGTAATGCACATGAAACTGGTTAACTTCCATGCTCAAGGACTCAATTCCGCGCGAGAATCTCTTAAATGCGCCTCAACTGAATAAGTGCTGACTGCGGCATGGGAACGCGAATGCCACTAAGAGGCGTGAGACTCACGGCGAATGCGTGAGAGTTGGCAGCCCTGGTTATATTCTAGACCTAATCAAAGCAGACATTGACCATCCCACAAGACGAAACCATGCCCTTCTTCCAGTACCAACTATGTATTGCCCTGCGCTTTTATGCATGTGGTGCATTCCAAATGGTTGTTGGTGACACGAGTGGTGTATCACAGGCTACCTGTTGTCGAGTAGTTCGTCATGTTACCGAGGCAATATGTGCAAAGAAAAACCACTTCATGCCATGCAGAGTGTCACATGACACCACTACACATCGGCTAAGTGGGGACTTGTACACGGATGGGTAAACACCCGATTATGTTCTACCTGAATTGCGCTAGTCACAGGAGTTTATCCACACGCGTACTTCTCTGTTTTAGCCACCGTACAGTAGTTGTCCGTGACTAAAATAATAGGGTGATCATCACCCTTTATGAATTCGGGCATAAATGTGTGGCCTAGGACAACTGGACAATATAATATTGCTTAAGGGCACTCGGTAGAGCGCATACCTCCGCCATGCCAAGGCAACTCTGTGCATTAGTTATTTTCGTTGGCTGATGTAGGGTATTGTTGCATTCTACTGCCAGGTGGCAGCGAAACCCAAAAGCACACCAATTGGAAATCCGGCCCATTGGAATGACTTCAAATCTCTGCCAGCATAGCTGGATTTATACTTTGGCCTATATCTCAGCTGTACTTTGGCCTAGATATGCCTAAATTTAATTACTTGTTCCTCTTGTGCTACTGTAACATCCTGCAAAGTTTGGTTGAAATCTATGCAGCCGTTTTTGAGATATCCTGCTAACAAACAGACAAACAGACAGACAGACGACTAACGGAACAAAGTGACATGGTTGTCGATTTCGACAACGAATAAACCAATGGAACCAAAAACCTAACCTCCTTGGCGGAGGTATTTAGAAATTTCATACTGCCAAAAGCCAAACATCAACTTCTTATTTAAATAGACTCAGAATTTTTCTGTGATCAACGTTTTTTCCATGACCTGGCTCACTATGACTGGAACAGAATATCCCTTATTGATGATGTACAGCTGGACGTTCTTTTATGATAGCTTTTTGAACATTGTAAATAAACGTGCACCGCTCTGTAAATTTAGAGTGAAAGAGCGAAATAATCCGAGGTTTACCCCTGAGATGTCACCTTCTTAAAGAGAGGGATGCTGCTTGGGCCAAGGAAAAAAAAAAAACTAAAACTGAGGCAGACTGGCTCAAGTTCAGGAAGCTTCAAAATAAGTGTATGTCACTAATGAAAAATGCTAAATCTGAGTTTTACATCTCTGAAGCAAAAAAAAACCTAAATGACCTAAAGAAGTTTTGGAAAATAATAAAATCCAACTCTGCCCTGATGTCCTCTAGTGATCTTCCTACTCACATTATAAAAGATTTTAGCATTTTGCCTGATAAATCAGATATGCTTAACTGTTTTAATGAACACTTCATTTCTGCTGGTTTTTTTATTGATTGTTTATGTCCTGTAACAACACATTCTGATGAACAGCCTGAAAATGTTTTCCCTGTGTCTTGTGGAGATGGTAGATCTACTGACTGTGTGCTTTACTTTCCGCCCATTTCTGCCCTGGATGTCTATAAGGAGTTTAAGAAGTCAGACATTAAGAAATCTGCTGGTCCTGATAAGCTAAATCCTTATTTTCTTAAGCTGACTGCAGATTTCATTTCTGAGCCTTTATCATCTATTTTTAACTTTAGTCCTTATAGCAATCAGATTTCAAAAGTTTGGAAAACTACCTTCATTCTTCCCCTGCTGAAAGGAGGGAATCCCTCCAATGTAAATAATCACAGACCAATTTCCAAACTATGTATTTTGGCAAAGGTATTTGAAAAACTAGTTGGCACTCAACTCAAGAAATTTTTAAATATCCCAATATCAGTCTGGTTTTAGGAAATGACACAGCACTGTCACTGCTACCCTCAAAGTAATAAATGACATAATTGGGGCCATAGACTACAAAAAAAATTGATTGTCACCATTTATTGATTTATCAAAACCATTTGATACCGTTGACCACAGTATATTGATCAATATCCTTCATCACATTGGCATATGTAAGCAAGCAGGATCTACCTCCTGTTTTCTTACGGTATCAAACAAGGTTCAGTTCTAGGGCCAATATTGTTTTCTATCTATGTCAACAATCTGTGTGAAAACCTATCCAATGCTATGTACCATTTTATGCTGACCATACTATTATTTACTGTTGCTTGTCATCTGTTGTACATGACTTTGAATTATAACAATCTGCATTTGATGTTGTTCAACTTCGCCTACCGAAACTAAAATTAGTTTTAAATGCGGACAAAACTAAACTTATGATGTTTTCAAACTCTGATGAATTACTGCCGAATCTCCTAAACATTCTGACCACTCAAGGAGAAGTAATTGAAGTGGTATCCAGTTATAAGCACTTGGGCTTTGTCATTGATCGACAGTTATCTTTTAAGTCCCATATTTCCAATTTGGTTTAATATAACATAACATGAATGGCGAGAACAGGCCGTTCAGCCCAACTAGGCTCGCCAGTTTCTTTGTACTATCGTGAATATATCACTTCAGGTACTCAATGACTCAATGGTATCTAACTTTAAGTCAAGCCTGCTCTTGAAAACTCCCAAGGTCTCTGCCTCAACAATATGGTCAGGCAAGCTGTTCCACACCGATATTACTCTTTGGGTGAAGAAATATTTCCGAATATCAGTGCTAAATTTACCTTTGGTCAGCTTCCATTTGTGACCCCGAGTTCTACTAACAACACTTGGTTGAAGGAATCCTACATAATTCACTTTGTTAATCCCTTTAACATATTTAAAGACCTCAATCAGATCACCCCTTAGTCTCCTTTTCCTAAGACTAAAGAGATTAAGGATCTTCAGCCTCTTCTCATAGCTTTCATCTTTAATACCCGGAATTAGCTTCGTGGCTCTTCTCTGAACTTTCTCTAAAGCCTCTATGTCTTTCTTAAAGTATGGTCCCCAGAACTGCACACAATACTCTAGATGTGGTCTGACGAATGTGTTGTACAAAAGAAGCATCACCTCCTTGGATTTGAACTCAATACTTTTGGCAATGTATCCCAGCATCCGATTGGCTTTTTTAACTGCTACGGCACAATGGTTAGAGCCTGTGAGGGTTTGGTCAACAATCACTCCCAGATCTTTCTCTTGTGGAGCACATTCCAGTTTAAAACCTCCGATGAAGTAATCCCGTCTAATGTTTTTATTACCTACATGTACTACTTTACATTTTGCTTCATTAAATTTCATTTGCCACATTTCTGCCCAATTCTGGATTCTATCCAAATCATCCTGAATCACTTTAGTGGACTCTAAACTATTTGCCAAACCTCCCAATTTAGTATCATCTGCAAATTTCACTAATCTGCTCTCAATATTCCTATCAAGGTCATTTATGTAGATGAGGAACAGCAGGGGTCCCAACACCGATCCCTGGGGGACGCCACTCCCCACCATACCTAGCTCAGATGAGATACCACTGACCACCACTCTTTGTGTTCTGTCCTGCAACCAGTTTTGAATCCACTTCAGAATACGTCCTGTAACGCCAATGGAGCTCATTTTAAAAATTAGTCTCTTATGCGGTACTGTGTCAAATGCTTTTTGAAAATCCAAATATATGATGTCATAAGCCCTGCTCTGGTCATAAGTCTTGGTGGCCTCTTCAAAAAATTCCAGAAGGTCTGTCAGGCATGACCTTCCTTTACGGAAACCATGTTGGCTATCCCTCAAGATACTGTTACGTTCAAGAAATAAGTCCAGCTCATCTTTTATGATAGATTCCAATATTTTGCACGCAATGCAAGTTAAACTGACTGGCCTGTAATTACCTGGCTCAGTACGGTCCCCTTTCTTATGTACTGGTATTATATTACCCTGTTTCCAATCATTTGGTATTTCTCCAGTTTCTAAAGACCATCTAAAGATGGCGGATAGCGGCTTAAAGATGATCTCGCTAACTTCCCTGAGCACTCTAGGATATAAGCCATCAGGACCCGCCGCCTTATCTGCCTTTAGTTTATGCAACTTGTCTAATACTACATTATCCCTAACCTCAATTTCCGCTAAATAATCTTGAGCATTGGACGTGCCCTCTGGCCGAATAAAGACCCGCTCTAAGGTAAAATTCTCAACAAAGTAACCGTTTAAGGTGTCCGCAATATCCTTGTTATTATATAGCAGCGATCCATTTTTATTCTTTATGCACTTAACCTGCTCTTTGACTTTCCTTTTTCTACTACAGTACTGAAAGAAGCGCTTAGGGTTAGTTTTTGCCCCCTCTGCAATTTGTCTTTCATACAGTCTTCTAGCATTCCTCAGCTCCTTTTTGACCACAGCCCGCATTTTACAGTATTCGGCCTTAGTAATCTCATTGTTATCCTCTATGTACATCTTATAAAGATTCCTCTTTTCCCTCAAACTCCTACGAATAGCTGCGGTCATCCACTGAGGATTCTGCTTTTTCAGCTTACTTTTGGACACCTTTGGAATGAATTTGCATTGTGAATCAAGTAAAACCCCCTTAAATCTTTCCCACATCTCAGTTACAGACTCACAGTCCAGGAATGTCTCCCATTTTATTTCACTAAGATATGAGCGCATCCTGTCAAAGTTTGCTCGCCTAAAATTGAAAATTTTTGTTTTTGAATGCACCTTTTTAACTTCCCATGAAACCTCAAAATTAATAGTAGAGTGATCACTTGTCCCAAGTGGCTCCCGTACCTCAACATTGCTAATTCTATCTGGGTCATTACAGAGCACTAAATCTAAAATTGCCTTCTCTCTTGTAGGTTTATTAACATACTGCACCAAAAAATTATCATTTATGACATCTAGAAATTCTTCCTCCCCCCTCCCGTCCTTTCACCTTTTCCCAATCAACACCAGGATAATTTAAGTCTCCCATAATAATAGTCCCTCCTCCTCTACAAGCTTGCGTAATCCTCTTAAAGAGCATTTCATTGACTGTACTGTCCAAAGCTGGTGGTCGATAGCATACACCTATGTTTAAACCAGTCTCGTGTTTGCCAGTGAGCCTGACCCAGATATCTTCGCAGGGCAAGGAATGTTCAATTTCAGGAATTTCCTGCACATTTATGTTTTCGTTCACATAGAGTGCTACACCCCCTCCTCGCCTATTGCATCTATCCTTCCTAAAGAGCTTATAACCTTCTACATTATATTCATCTCCATCCTCTTCACTCAGCCATGTCTCTGTAATCCCAACTATGTCATAGCCTTCACTAATCATAACGGCCTCAAGTTCTCGAAATTTATTTTTAATGCTTCTTGCATTTAGATCAAAACATTTCAGGTTATCACGAACGCTCTTCCCCTTGGATTTCCCATGTGCCCGCTGCTCAAAGCCCCTCACCACGCTTTTTTGCTTTAAAAATATATCATCAATAGTGCATGTAACGCTGTCAGCTTCCATCAGGGCAGTCTGCATTTCCCTCTGTGTAACACTCTCTAACCTCCCTGCCCCCCAAGTCCCTAGTTTAAATAACTTTCTGCTACCCTCAACATACGCTGACCCAGTGCAAAGGTACCCCTCCGGTTCAGGTGTAGCCCATCCAGCTTGAACAGGCCACCCCTGTCCCAGAAGTAGTTCCAGTGCCCCATAAACCTATACCCCTCTTTCCTACACCAGGTTCAGTAGCCACGTGTTAAACCTCCAGATAAAATTCTGCTTCCCTCTGCTTGCACGTGGTACGGTAGAATCCCGGAGAACACTACCGTGGAGGATCTGCTCCTAAGCTTTTCAACTAATTCAACAAATTTGCTTTGCAGAACCTCAAACCTATTTTACCTATGTCATTAGTCCCAACATGGACCATGACAACTGGATCCCTCCCGCTCTGGCCAGGAGCTTGTCCCAAGACGCTCCAGGAGGTCTCCTACCTGGGCACCAGGCAGGCAACACACCGCACTGAGACTCCTTGTCGCGCTTGAACAGACTAAACTGTCTATTCCTCTAAGTATTGAGTCCCCCACTATTAATAACTCTCTTTTCTGAGGGGTAGAGGCCAACAGGGTGCCCTGCTGCTCATCAGTCCCCTCACTCTCAGGGTCAGGGGCCAATTCGAGTTCCTGCAAGGGCCGGAATCGGTTGGACACCTCAACCACTGGAGGAGCTGTCGCTGTACGGTGTGCATGCCCTTTCCTGCGCTGACGTCCTACCATCACCCAACTTTCTCTCCCTGCCTGCTCTAGGGTCCCCAAACCACCCTGGCCCTGAAGATCAAGGATCTTGCTCTCCAGATGCTCAATTAGCTGGCACCGGTGACAGACAAACCCACCCTGGAAATCTCTTTCCAAAACTGCGATCATCCTGCAACCGTCACATAGTTTTGGCCACATTTTGAACCTTAGCCATTTTGTTTCTTAGCTAAAGGTGAAATAAGGCTTATATTCTCAAAACAAATCCTGCTTTTCATTTAGAGCTAGAAAATATCTTGTGTCATCAACCTTATTGCATTTGATAGGCTATGGGGATGTGCTGTACATGGGTGCTTCTGCCCACTGTTTGCGATCGTTGGATTCTGTGTATCATTGCGCTTTTAGATTTGTCACTGGATGTAAACATCTCACCCATCATTGTACCTTGTATGCAGAACCTGATTGGCCTTTTTTGTATGTATGCAGACATATGTATTGGTTGGGTTTTATTTATAAAACTCTCCTTGGGCTGGTACCTTCTTATTTGTGTTCATATATTCTTAGAAGCAAAAGCCAATATGGCCTTCTCTCAAAGGATGCTCTGCATTTGATTGTTCCACATGTCCGCACTGAGTTGGGAAAAAGAGCATTCAAATTTGCTGCCCCTTTTATGCAGTAACACGTGGGATTATTTCAACACGCAGGAGGCATCAACTGATGTTTAAGAAGAGGTTTTAATCGTTGCCGTTTCTTTTCTGTGCTGTTCTGTTGCTTCTTTCACACCGTGATAACTATAATGCAAACAGAACAGATAGATTGATACAATGCACTTGGCTCAATTACAATCATTTGACTAACAACACAAAACATAAATAAGGTACAGCATGAGATTTTAATTAGACATACAGTTGTGCGCCTTCTTTTCCACATGTACCAAACTTTGCAGAAAAAATAAACTATTCTTATCAACGTAAAGCTGACTACTCGTCTCTCGTTCTTTTCTGGTCATCTGATGACGTGTACACATATCTTTTTACTTTCCCCGATCATGTGATCAATTGTGCGGTCTTCCTGAATTAAAGCATTTAAAGCAACAGGTGCACAATCACTTCACATACATTTCCAATGCAGTATTACCCAGATGAAAGATACGCTTGTGAGGTAAGTACAAAAAAAAATGACAAATATAATACAAAAAAGGGAATTTGTCTTCACAGACTGCTACACTCCCACCAAAATTACCTCAAGATTAATTAGGCTCATTAATCTGGTAATTTTCCAAACACAAATTTTCTTTGCATTATTATCACAACTCAATTAAATTATACCTTGAATTCAAAGTTCAAAAGAAAAGGACCTTTTCCCTACTCAATGGTCACTGTAGGGCCTATTTTGTTTCAGTTTCAGTGCCTACTTTCAGAACCCTTTTTAGCATGTTGACTGGTTATTTTCAATGAGTACAACTAATTTCTGGACAGGGTGCTGTAGAATTGTTGGTTTAGTGAGTCTTTTGCCCTTCTTACTTATTTGTTTCTGACCTATTTGAATGACAGTTTGACGAACAAGTCCATTGTCATCTTTGTACTTGTCAATTACTCTGGCAAGTTTCCAGTCATTGCAATGCACATTTTCTTCTTTCAGAAGTACAATGTCATCTATTTGGACATTCCGTCTTGGCAAGTGCCATTTCTGTCTGAGCACTATTCCTGCCAAATATTCCTTCCTCCATCTGCTCCAAAATTGCTCTGCAAGAAACTGAACTCTCCTCCAACTCTTTCTTGCGTAAAGATCTTCCTTCACAAAGTTGCCCTGAGGTGGCAGAGGAACCGAAGACTTCATTGTCAAAATATGGTTTGGTGTAAGTGGCTCCAAACTTTTGGGGTCATTGAGGCTATCCGTTGTAAGAGGTCTGCTGTTGACAATCGACATAGCTTCATAGAACAAGGTACGCAATGATGAGTCATCAATTCTTCCTGCACTTTGTAGAAAGACTGTGTTCAGAATACTTCGAACAGTCCTGATTTGATGTTCCCAGGAGCCTCCAGTATGACTTGCATCAGGGACATTGAACAGGAAGTCTCACTGTTTCTCTGAAAGGTACTTAGCAAGTCTCTCATGATCAACTTCTGCTAATGCTTTTTCAAATTCATTTTTTTGCTCCTACGAAATTTGTTCCTTGGTCAGAGCAAATTCGTTGTACTATTCCGCGAATGGCAATGAAGCATCTTAATGTATTTATGAAGGAATCAGTTGTCATGTCAACCAGCATTTCAATGTGAATCGCTCTAGAACTTAGACATGTGAAAAGTAACCCATATCTTTTAGATTCCTTTCGACCTTGCTTAGTGACAAACAGCCCAAAGCAGTCCATTCCGCAGTAACTAAAAGGTGGAGATGGCTCGACTCTCTCTGCTGGCAGATCAGCTATTCTCTGTTCTTCTGTTGGTCGACGTGTCCTTCTGCAGATAACACACTGACTGATATACTTTGCAACAGCTTTGCTGCCCCCAAGAATCCAGAAGCCATTTGCTCTAATTTCATTGAGGGTTTGCCCTCTGCCTTGATGTTCTGTCTTCTCATGGCAGTAGCGAAGAACCAGGTGTGTGACAACACCTTCACTTGGAAGGATAATGGGATGTTTCACATCTTATGATGAGACTGCTTTCTTGAGATGTCCACCTACTCGGAGAACCTCATGTTGCAGCATGGGATCAAACTGGTAGAGCTTGTGTTCATGTGACAATTTCCCAGAATCTTGTTGAATGAATTTGTGCAGTCGCAGCTTTGCTTTGGCACACAGTGCTTGTGCTTCCGTCACTGTCTTGATAGCATCGTCTAAATCCACACTGGTTATTCCGTCATCGACAAAGAAATTCTTGTTGATGAATGTCGCCGCCAGACGAAATGCTTCTTCATTTTTATGGGCAAGGTACTTCATCCCATAGTTCGCACATCCTGGCGAAGATGATGCTCCGAAAAGGTGTACCTTCATGACCTGGGGTCGGTACTTGTGTCTCCCTTTTCCCGCCAAAGAAATCTCAGATAGTCCCTCTCCCATTCAGCAACATGAAATCGGTGAAACATCTTCTCCACATCACACATAATGGCAATCGGATGTTTACGTAACCAGCAGAGAATGCCGCTCAATCCATTAATTAGGTCTGGTCCCGTCAGTAAGTGATCATTCAATGCAATACCTTCAAATTTTGCTGAACAATCAAAGACTACTCTTATTTTCTCTGGCTTTTTTGGGTGATAAACTCCCTGATGAGGGATGTACCACACACTTCCGTCTTCTGGTTGGTTTTCTGCGAGTTCAGCATCGCCATCCTTGAAAACACCATCCATAAATTTTGTGTAATCTTTCTTGAATTTGGAATTTCTGTCCATTTTCCGTTCAAGGTGCTTCAGTCTCACTTCAGCCAGCTTCTTACTGCTCGGAAGAACTGGTCTTGTTTTGAAAGGAAGTGGCATTTCTAGATGACCTTCAGCATTTTGTTGGATGTTTCTGTTTAACAATTCCAGTAACTGTATGTCATCTTGAGAAACTACCTTTTCTCCCATCTTTGTGTCTGCAAAATCTGCTTCAAGTACTCGGATGACAGTTGAAGGTGTAAAGGGTGGAGTGTCTTTCACTGAAATTCTGTGACACAAGCCAGTGACTTTTCTTGACTGTAGGCGAGGTGGCGAACTGCCAACTATGCTCCACCCCAATTCTGTTTTTACAGCGTAGGGTTCATAATCTCCATCCGTAATAGCCTGGCGTGGGGCTAAGGCTTGTGAGCAATCATAGCCAATAAGCAGTCCCACTTCACACTTCATTAGTTCCGGCATTTCAGTAGCAATGTTTTGGAGATGGTTCCATTGCATGACAGTTTTCCGTGTAGGAATGTGCTTGTGATCTAGTGGGATAAAATCTTGGGTGTATGCTGGTGGTAATTTAATCACGTTTTGAGAAGCAATACCTCTCATCTGGAGTCCACTTCCTCTTTGGCTTCTCACAATTGAACCCTCTCCCATAATGGTGGATAACTTCAGACGAATTGGCTCCAGCTCAATTTTCAATTGTTTAGCCACCTCCAAGTGCATGAACGTGTTGCCGCTTTGCGTATTCAGCAATGCATACACCAACTTCTCATTTTCGGTATAATCTGATGATGAAATCCAGACTGGGACTATCATTGAGATGCTACAACTTTCCATTCCTTGGACAGTACATGAGAGGTCAATTGTAGACTGTTCAACCTTTTGTGCATTCTGTTCTGCAGTTCCTTTTTCTGTGAACTGGTCATCATGCAGGAGAGTTGGATGTCTCTTCTTGCATGTCTCACAGAAGGCTCTTTTCTTGCATTCTTTCACTGTGTGATTCTTTCCGAGACAGCCAAAACAAAAACACTTATCTTGTATGAATTTCCTCTTTTTGTGACGGTGCGTTCAGGAACCACAAGCGAGAGAGGGAAATCCAAAAATCGTACGCCTTTGTTGATTGCCGGGTCAGGACCAGTAGACACAAGAATTGCCAAGCCACAAAACGAAATCCAAAAACAAAATCGACTAGACAGGCCGGGGTCTGAGCCAGAAAAGCAGAGGTGCGACGGTACATAGACAGTAGGCAAAAATCATAGTCGAAATCCAAAGCAGTGAGTCATACACAGGGCATCCAAACACAGAAGACGTGGTCATACAGAAATGGGTCAAAAATCCAGAAAGACAAAACAAGACAAAAAGGGCTATGGCAAAAACCAAGGTCGGATGAAACAGTCGAAGAGAAACAATAATCAATTGACATACATGAGACTCTGCACAAAAGAAATATTGATCAACGTTCTGACAAAGTCAGAACAGCAGTGAGGACTCTAAAAAGACAGAAGGGAAGTCACATGCTATGCAGGGAACAGTTGAAGAGGAGAGAGACTAATTACAAAGGAAGGTACACATGGGGAAGTCCTAAACCACTACAATTGGCAAAAGCCAAGACACGGACGGGATTCACGCAGACATCCTATGACAAATAAACAGCTCCGGTCAAGGAGTTATAAGTGCACAGACATTGAGTGCAGGAAAGCAATTAAGCACGTGCGAGAGATCTCGCAGAAACGTAGGGAGAGACAGGGAAAGCCAAGCAAGGGGCGGAGACTAGAACAGGGCGATTGTTGAGATTGAATTAGTAACAATTAGTAGAGATGCAGCTTTACAAATTAACCAAAGTGCTCATTAGTAAGTTAGTAATATATACATGGATTAGTTGGGTTAGTAGACTATGATACAAAATATATATGTTAGTATTATTAGTAATCCAGAAAAGCAAGGCGAAGGAAGTAAACGAGAATAGAAGTGATAATATGAAACACCAGAAACCATTGAAATCACCCGAAGCAGGTAAGCACACAGACTGGGGAGATGGACTGAACCAACTAGATCACAAGAGAGGGGAGACAAGTGCAATGAAACTTAAAATGGCAAGAACTGAAAACCGGAGAATACAAAAACCAAAAAGAATAAAGAAAAGACATGACCATGAACATAAAGCATGAACTCAAAACACAGAACCATGACACCTTTCTTCTAAGGGTTTCTTGGTTATTTTCCAGCATTTATATACTGAATGGCTTTCTCCACAAAAGAAACACTTAAGGGATGGAGCCGCAACCGTTGAGCCTGATTGAATGGAGTTAGAGGTTTCTCCCTTGAAGCTATCTGCGTTACGGGACTTTTCTGCACTTTGATTTTCAGTGGACTTAATATTAGTAACTAAGGCTGTTGCTTTATACCGTTTGACATCCCTTGCCTGCTTTTCGTCTGGATGCTTCAATGCATACAGTGAGGACACTGGATTACAAGCAATGTCTGCTTCTTCAACCAGGAAGTTGGAAAACTCTTGGAAGCTTGGGTAAGTTTTATCTTTCCTCAGCCTTTTAGTGACCTTACGATTCTACCTCGCTGAGATCCAATCGGGAAGTTTCTGCAAGAGCTTTTGATTTTCAATGCAGTCATCTAGCACCTTTAAGCCTGGGACATGGGCCATAGCATTGCTGCACGCTCTCAGAAAATCACTGAATCCCCGTAACTTCACTGAATCTTTAGATCCTATTTTTGGCCAATTGCTCATCTTATCACGGAATCCTTGCTGAATAATGAAAGGATGGCCGTACCGTTCATTCAGCGTTTCCCATGCTTCCTTGTAGGCGTCATCATCTTTTCTGTAGAACTGCCCTTCTAAAGCAGTTTTGGCTTCTCCATCTGTATATTTCTGTAAGTAGAATAACTTGTGAGCAGAATTACTACAAACTGCATCAATATGGGACTTCAATGTGATAGATCACTCAATAAACTTAAGTGGGTCCCCTTTAAAGATGGATGGCTCTGGCACTTGGTATCTGGTTAACAACAGAGTCTTTAAGCGCTTTCACTAGTGATGTTTCATGTTTGGATTATTAGATGTTGTAGGTGGGACATCAGTTGGCTGTGGTTCACCACTTACAGACAGTGGAGCAGAGATATTTACAACAGGCTGGAGTACATTCCTGACAGGCAATGGAACACTGTTTGGTGCGGGATTCACAACATTTAAAACATCAACACTCAGCAAACTGGCAATGTCACGGTTCTGTATGGATCCTTCTCTAGAATAGACTTTTGCCTTGCTTCCTTTTCAGTGAGATCTCGCTGCTTTTCCAATAGTTCCAGAGCCTGTTCCTTTTCAAAAAGCTCCTGCCCACGTTTTATCTGTTGCCTTTTGTGCTCTAGAGCTTCCAGTTCTGCTTCATCTTGAAGCCTTTTTATATGCAGTCACTGGGCTGCAATAGCACTGTCCATGCCTACAGTTGCTCTTTTTGCTGCAAGTTCAGCTTCAAATTCTGTTTTTTGTGCTTCACTTATAGGCTGGTTTTGGCTGGGTGGAGTGGTACGAACTGTCGTAACAGAAGCTGCAGACCCAAATATTGATTTGGCATACTCTTTATCTAAGACCTTGTGTAGTCTTCGCTTTTCAGCTATTTCATTCCACTCTGTACCCTGCTCTTCCATCCTTTTTGTCAGGATTTGCATAATGTCAACTGTCACTGCTTTGGAGGTGTGATGAAGGTGCTTATGGGCAGCACTCCCGATATGAATAAAAATGATGGCTCCACTGCAAAAGCACGAAAGTGCAAAGATTTTATTGACAGTGCCTGGTCCCAGTGCGCAAAGTGGTGAAATTTCGTGAAAAATAGTGCAAAATATGTACAAAGAAAGTAAACTATACACAAAAATGTTAGAGTACAGAATTACCTGCTACGATCAGGCCCAGAAACACTCCAACATGGGAAAAAACAAAACCCCCCCAAACTTCCCTCAGGGCCAGCTTAAATAGGGGTGGCTCCGCCCATCTGGACAGTACCAACTTGGTACAAGGCAAAAAAAAAAAAGAAAAAAAAAAAAACATAATTACATAATGTCTTTAGGATACCATTTGTACACTTAAGTACTCTGCACCATTTCCCCATCGTTCTACCAAAATGATCAGATAATAGAAATACAAGGACAAACTTTGCAATGGTTCCATCTGGGAACCGCCCTGAAAATACCCGCGCTTTTGATTCAGACCCGACATAAGCCTGCCCAACTAAGCGTTCGGTTTGATTTTGTTATGGCCCCAATTTGTTATGGCCCCACGGACAGCAAGGGATGACAGACAAAACTCTTCAACTTCAACAGATTTAATTAAACAAACACTTAGAACTAATCTACACTCTACCCTACTGACCAAGATTGAAATTAAAAAAAAGATAGTTACAGTCCCTTGGTAATTGAGATGGGCTGCTATGTTGCGATGTCCTGGGACAGGAAAATGCTCCAACACAGGCAAAAATCCACAAAAAGCTTCACAGGTCTTGAAAAGAGTGACAGGTCTGGTCAAATGTATCCTTCCACAATTTCTCCTTGCAACTTCTCCTACTACCCTTCCACTCTCTCAATCAATTTTTCTCCTTATATACTCTTGTCCAGCCCCCTCTGAGGCATGCCCAGGACATGCCCAACCTAGCTCCAGACTGGGCTTAACAAAAAAAATTGTCAATACTGCCATCTAGTGGCTTTTTTTTTCCCCATTACACCTCCATTCCAAAAGGGAAAAATTTTGACTCATAAAGGTAAAATTTTTCTTTTCAATACAAAAATGGTTAAGTAGACACTTGTGTATATGTACATATAATACAATATGCTAATAAACACATGTGATATATATACACATACTCAAACACGGGATAAGCAATCCGCAATTACATTGTCAGTACCCTTTACATGCTTAATTTCCAAGTCAAACTCCTGTAAAATCAAACTCCAATTCAACAATCTCCGATTCTTGTTTTTCATGTTACTTAAAAACATTAACGGATTGTGGTCAGTATATACAATCATTGGCTTTTGCCCTGTACAAACATAAACCTCAAAGTGTTGGAAGGGTAGAACCAGAGCCAACAGCTCCTTCTCAATTGTGGAATAGTTCTTTTGGTGGTGATTGAACTTCCTGGAGAAGTATGCCACGGGATGCTCAATGTCATCAGAGTCACTTCTCTGTAGGAGCACAGATCCACAAGCTTGGTCCCTAGCATCGACCGCCATGGAGAATGGTTTGTTGAAGTCAGGAGATTTGAGCACGAGGAAGTGACATAGCAGAGACTTCAGGCGATCGAAGGCTCTTTGGCATGCTTCATCCCAAGTGAACTTTACGCCTTTCTTCAGTTAGTTGGTGAGACTGAGAGCAATCTCAGCAAAGTTCTTGCAGAACTTGCGGTAGTACCCGATCATTCCAAGGAAGCGGCGCAAAGCTTTTTTGTTGTCAGGAACTGGAAAGTCCATGATGGCTTGGACTTCAGCATTTATGGGTGCCACCTTACCCTGGCCTATGACGTAGCCAAGATACGTGACGGTAGCACAACCAAAGTCACTCTTGTTCAGGTTAACAGTCAGGTTAGCCTGGGTCAAGTGCTGGAACAATGTCTCTACCTCTTTCAGATGTTCTTCCCAGGAGTCACTCCATGTGATCAGGTCGTCGATGTACTGACCCGTGTGTGACAATTCGGCGATTGTAGACTGTATCATCCTTTGGAACGTGGCTGGGGCATTTTTCATGCCAAAGGGTAGGACTTCATACTGGTATAACCCAGATGGTGTGGCAAAAGCAGAGATGCTCTTGGCCCTCTCAGCTAAAGGCACACACCAATAACCCTTCAATAAATCAATCTTGGTCAGAAACTTTGCTTGCCCTACTCTATCGATACATTCATCAATCCTAGGTATGGGAAACACATCAGTTCTAGTTACAGCATTGACTTTACGATAATCTGTACAGAATCTAGTACTTCCATCAGGTTTTGGAACTAGAACACCGGGTGAACTCCAATCTGAGTTAGAGGGTCTGATAATATCATGTTCTAACATGTACTCAACCTCTTTCTCAGCAATCTTTCTCTTTTCAGGATTCATCCGGGATGGATGCTGTTTTATTGGTTTGGCATCACCAACATCTACATCATGAGAGGCTATAGAAACTCTCTTTGGAACATCAGGAAATAGATCTTTATATTTCTTGATCAACCTCTCAAACAGATCTTTCTGTGAGGATTCTAAGTGCTGGAGTTTTACATCAAGATTTTGCAACACTTCAGAATTTGACAATTTACATGAAAGAACTTCAGCTTTAATTCTAGGTTCATCATCTTGAAACTCCCCCTCATCTTCACAAGTCTCGGCCATAGGAGGATCTGAAGTGACAGCTGGAACCCTAGCATTCCTATCATGATAAGGCTTCAGCATGTTAATGTGATACAACTGTTTTGGCTTTCTCCTATCTGGAGTCGTCACAATGTAATTGAGATCATTGAGTTTTGTCAGAATTTCATAAGGACCATGAAATCTAGCCTGCAATGGATTGGACTGCAAGGGAAACAACACAAGGACCTTGTCTCCTGGTTGAAACTCACGGCTTCTAGCCTTATGATCATACCAAGTTTTCATTTTTCCCTGACTTGATTTCAAGTTCTCTTTGGCTAGGTCACAAGCTGCACGCAGTCTTTCCTTGAACTTGCTAACATAGTCTAACAGACTGATATGCGGCTCTTTCTCTTGCCATTGTTCACTCAACAATAGCAAAGGTCCTCTCACTTCATAGCCAAACACTAGCTCAAACGGACTGGATCCAGTAGACTCCTGCACTGCTTCTCTAGCTGCAAACAACAGCAAATGAACACCTTCATCCCAGTCTTTCTCATGGTCATAACAATAAGTCCTCATCATTGTCTTGAGAGTGGAATGAAACCGCTCTAAGGCACCCTGACTCTTTGGATGATAGGCACTGGAAAGAATCTGCTTCGCCCCTAGTTCATACACAACCTGCTGAAACAATCCGGAAGTGAAATTGCTACCTTGATCTGACTGAATTTCCCTGGGAAGGCCAAACAACGTGAAGAACTTTATCAAAGCCTTCAAAATTGCAGTTGCCTTGATGTTGCGTAGAGGTATGGCTTCAGGGAATCTGGTAGATGCACACATGATTGTCAAAAAGTACTGATTTCCAGATCTAGTCTTGGGTAATGGACCAACACAATCAACGATGACCTTGGAGAAGGGCTCCCCAAATGCTGGGATAGGCTGCAATGGAGCTACAGGTGGGTCTAACTGGTGTTTTCCAACTACCTGACAAGTGTGACAGGTTTTGCAAAAGTTGGAAACATCTTTCCGAAGTCCAGGCCAGAAGAAGTGTTTCATGATCTTGTCAACAGTCTTGTTAACACCAAGATGACCTCCTAAAGGCAAACTATGAGCCATTGTTAAGATCTCATTCCTGTAGACCTTCGAAACAACAATTTGCTTGACCAATGCCCAATCTGCATTGGCAGGGATATCAGGAGGGCGCCACTTCCGCATCAACACTCCATCCTTGAGATAATACCCAACTGGAACTGCGTCTATTTCTTCATCGGGAAGGGCTCTCTTCTTTAGTACACAAATTTCAGGATCATTGGTTTGCTCCTGAATCAACCGCTTTCTGGACAGAGACAAGTCTCCAGACACATCAGAATCACCAGACCCATCTGGCTGGCTGAATAGAGAACTGATAAAAGTGTCTGATAAGTCCTCAAACGGAGAAACCATAGTAGGCTGAACAGAGTCATGAGGCGAACCACCTGAGTCATGACTATTCAAGGTGCTGGACAGCACCACATCATCTTCTTCTTGAGCCTTCTTAGCCATAGCACGAGTCACTGCACAGGAGGGATACAGAGATGGGTCTTCATCGCCATCTTCAGTGCTCGGCTGTGAAGTAAGATGAACAGGGGGAACTACATTGCCCCCAGCCAGGTCATTGCCTAGCAACAGAGAAACACCCTTGATAGGTAGACTTGACATAAGTCCCACCTTTACCTGTCCTGTAACTAAATCTGACTTCAAGAATACAGAGCGCAAGGGTACAGATACAGTCCTCCCTTCAATACCTTGTACAAGTATGAAATCCCCAGAAGCGGTCTCATCACGTAACTCCAAGGAGTCCATCAACAAAAGTGACTGAGACGCTCCGGTATCCCTTAGGATATATAGGGACAGGAAGAGAATGCTTGTTCAGAGCCACAAATCCCTCTGACACAAATGGAAGAAATTCCTCCCTCACAAAGTCAGCAGTATCAGGCTTCTTAGCCTCACAAGGAGCAGGCAATTTAGCAGATCGGTCATCTACTACAGGGGTTTCTAACCTTGTCTTCACAAAGGCATTGGGTTTGGTATCCTTTCTTTTTTCTTTCTTAGCTTTAAGGAACCAACAGTTAGTTGTAACATGACCAGATTTCTTGCAATAATTGCAAACTAGACCACTTTTGTCACTGTCAGCTTTCACACTTTGATCAGACCTTTGATTGGATTTCTGAGTACCATCACCAGATTTGTCTTTTCCTTTGGGTGAGGAATCTTGGGTATCACCGTTACCTTTCTTCTGAAATTTGGACCATCTATTTTTACTGCTAGACTGAAATTTGGACTTATGTGTGAGAACATATTCGTCTGCAAACTTGGCAGCTAATTGCAAATTCAGTGCTTGCTTCTCATTAAGGTAGGTCTTAATATCATCCTTGACATAGTTCTTGAATTCTTCAACTAACACCATCTCTTTTAGTGAGTTGAAATCATCCTTGACCTCCATAGAAGTACACCAGCGCTCAAAGCAAACCTTCTTCTCGTTAGCAAATTCCACATAAGTCTGATTGCCAGATTTCTTCAGACCTCTGAATTTCTGTCGGTAAGCCTCTGGAACCAACTCATAAGCTGTCAAAATAACCTTTTTGACAACCTCGTAATCAGAGCAATCATCTGCAGACAAAGTCGAATAAGCTTGTTGAGCTTTACCCTTGAGGACAGTTTGCAACATCAGAGGCCAGTGTTCCTTTAGCCACTGACAACTCTTAGCTACCTTCTCGAAGCACTGGAAATACTTATCAACCTCCTTCTCTGGAGAATGGAGGCACCAGCTTTACCTCCTGGCTAGCCCGAAATTTATTTTCAGCTTGCATTTTGATTTTTAGTAGCTCCATTTGGAGCCTTTTTCTTATCTAATTTTTCTAAATCGAAATCTCGCTGTCTCTGTCTCTCTCTTTCTGCTCTTTCCTCTTTCTCGCTCTCTTTTTTCTCTTCTCTTGCTAATTTTTCTAACTCAAACTGCCTTTGTTTTTCTTTTTCCTCCCTTTCTATCTCTAGCATTTTTAATTTAAGTTCCATTTCTACGTTTAGATTTTCCACTGGAGACTGTTCCAGATCTCCTGGTGCAAACACATTTTCATCAATGTAATATTCAACAATCTCTCTAGCCAGTCTTGCTTTTCGCAACTGTCTGAATATTTCTCGCAGTTCTGTCTTTTTAAAAGACTTCAAAACCTCTACAGTTGGTGATGCCAAGAAATCATCCATTGCTGTTGATCTGCCAATATATATCTAGGAAAATTCAAAAAACAATTTCACAATTTGAAATTTTAGATTTTCAATAAATGACTCGCACAATGGTCTATCCCGGACCCGCGCCCCCAATTTTGTTATGGCCCCAATGTGTTATGGCCCCACGGACAGCAAGGGATGACAGACAAAATTCTTCAACTTCAACAGATTTAATTAAACAAACACTTAGAACTAACTAACACTCTACCCTACTGACCAAGATTGAAATAAAAAAAAAGATAGTTACAGTCCCTTGGTAATTGAGATGGGCTGCTATGTTGCGATGTCCTGGGACAGGAAAATGCTCCAACACAGGCAAAAATCCACAAAAAGCTTCACAGGTCTTGAAAAGAGTGACAGGTCTGGTCAAATGTATCCTTCCACAATTTCTCCTTGCAACTTCTCCTACTACCCTTCCACTCTCTCAATCAATTTTTCTCCTTATATACTCTTGTCCAGCCCCCTCTGAGGCATGCGCAGGACATGCCCAACCTAGCTCCAGACTGGGCTTAACAAAAAAAATTGTCAATACTGCCATCTAGTGGCTTTTTTTTTTTTTTTTTTTTTCCCATTACAGTTCCTTCCACCCACCGTACTTCTCAGCGTTGCCGTGACAATGGACACAGACAGAAACAGGCAAGCCACAGAGCGCTCCAACATACACAGAAATGAAAACAGATAAGTAAAATAAATGACGCAAGACATTAAACAACTGTTTGTCACTGTGCTTAGTATGGTTAGGGTTAAACAAAAAGGGAAAGATGAATTAACAATGTTCGTGTATGCGTGTATGAATTGGTAATTAGCTAGACGCAACTGTGCGGGCACTCACAGCGTACGAGCCGCGATGGCAGGGAATTTCAAATATGGAGGGAGGAAAATGAACGTTAAGTGGTGCCGCAAGTCATGACAGAGCCCTCTGTCACAGGAGGTATCTGCATTTCTTTGCATTACCCTGGATGGCATTATCAGTAACCTTAGGCTTTCATTTGCTAAGCTTACTTTGCCCATCCACTCTTCGGTTTTGTCCATCATTGCGGTGAGCTCTTCATCATTGCATTCACCTTTCAATTCTAAGCGTGTTTACCTGGCATTCATCTTGAAACTCTGGTAGGCATCCAAGAACATTTTTTCCCTATGTGCCATTTCTTGACTCTTAAGCTCCAGCATTTTTGGAGTTAGGTGTCGACGTCTTTCGGACTTTCTGACCGTACCACCAGAAGCACTTGCTACATCTTGAAGCTCAGATTTGTAAACCTCAATTTGACCATAGTGATCTCCTATGCTTATTTCTAATTTTCTCCTTTCATCTTCATTTGTTTCTTCAGAAAGTTTAAACTGGAAGGCTTCTAATTCTGTTTCCAGGCGATCAATACTTTCTAGTAAATGCTTTTGTTTACCTTCCATATTTGAGAACAATTATTGTAAATTCTACTGTTCAGAAATTAAATCAACATGAAGTGCTCTATTATAATCTTAAATGATAATGCACATTATAAACAATCACTGACACTTCACTGTTAAATTAAATGCCTTTCCAAGTGTCCCATTTCAATAGACTGGAGAAATACAAAAGTAGAATCTATTTTAAACGCTGCATACGCAAAGTCTGTTCTCTGCAATATGTATGCAGTTAGACATCCTAAATAGTTGCAAACAGTTCAAAGTGCAAATACAACATTTTAAATATTATTTCCAAAAGACTGAGAGACAAAAAGCAAAAAGTCAATGCAAAGACACTCAAATGTAAATTTTCAAATAGTAAATAGTCCTTTCAGAAAACAATTTGAAAAGTTGTTAAATTTCAAAAAGTCTTACTGTACTTCAACCTCATTAGGCTGTTGGCTTCATCAGTTCGTTGTGAAACAATGTCTGTACTGCCCTTCTGTGGCGTTTGGAAATAACGCAGTTTCTTTTCTTCTTGAGAACTCATGACGAGCAAATACACCAGTGTCACCACTTCCTCAATTAAAGTTCGCAAAAGCAGCACGATGTTCCGTGGGCCCATTCACGTTACGTTCTCCGGTTATTGCAGAAATGCGCCGACTTCTGTCTATTATTTCCAATGTTCTCATCGCTTACACCACCGCAGATTTCTTCTTTTCCGGTAGTAGGCCACTTTTAGTACTTTTAGCCGAGCCAGACTAACTTGCCGATGCAAACGTTATCCCTCCAGTCTCTTTGGATGCTAACGTTATCCCTCCAGTCTCTTTGGATGCTAACGTTATCACTGTAGTAACACGTGGATTATTTCAACACGCAGGAGGCATCAACTGATGTTTAAGAAGAGGTTTTAATCATTGCTGTTTCTTTTCTGTGCTGTTCTGTTGCTTCTTTAACACCGTGATAACTATAATGCAAACAGAACAGATAGATCGATACAATGCACTCGGCTCAATTACAATCGTTTGACAAACAACACAAAACATAAATAAGGTATAGTATGAGATATTAATTAGACATACCGTTGTGCGCCTTCTTTCCTATATGGACCAAACTTTGCAAAAAAAAAAAAAAAAACTATTCTTATCAACGTAAGGCTGACGACTCGTCTCTCGTTCTTTTCTGTTCTGGTCATCTGGTGATGTGTACACATATCTTTTTACTTTCCCTGATCATGTGATCAATTGTGCGGTCTTCGTGAATTAAACCATTTAAAGCAACAGGTGTACAATCACTTCACATACATTTCCAATGCAGTATTACCCAAATGAAAGATACGCTTATGAGGTAAGTACAAAAAAAAAGACAAATATAATACAAAAAAGGGAATTTGTCTTCACAGACAGCTACATTTTACATGGATCATCCTCGAAAAAGATTTAAAATTGCCATAATTAATTTCTTAACATGTCTTCCCTTTGATTTTAAAGGACCTTGAGCGTGAGTCCATTGGACAGTGTTGCTGCACTTAATTGTCATCAATGTTATCAAAAAATTTGCATTTTATATGATTGCTACTTATTATTTATATTTCTGCTCTGTACTATGCTCCACTTTGCTTATCAATGTTGTGTATATTGTTTTTAATTTTGTGTGATTGATGTGTGTTGCTGCCTATCTTGGCCAGGTCTCCCTTGTGAAAGAGATCCTGGATATCAACGGGCTAATTACCTGGTTAAATGAAGGTTAATAATAAAAAAAAAATTATTATTTAAATTGTTGAAATTTTTTGCCGACATACAGTGGTGTATCTTAACAAAATGAAGATAAATCAGAGACCAAATACTATTCATGTATTAATTTTGGTGTAATATTGGATCATATACATGAAAATAAATAAACATAACAATAATGAGTAAAAAAAAAGTCACAATGCCTTTTATAGTGTGGCCATCCTTGGCTTTGATTACAGCATTTAATCTCTCAAGCGTAGTTTCTACATTTTGTTTAAATTTCCTGACTCACTAAACCATTCCATGTGGTTTGAAGTTCATTCTAAAGAGATACTTTTGATGTTACAACAGATTTGCTAAATCGGATTAAGGTCTGGACTTTGAGCGGGCCAAGTTATAACTTTCACGTCACCAGATTCTTGCGCAACTCAGAAGTGTGTTTGGGGTTAGTATCTTCTTGAAAATAAAATCCCTGACCGATCAGTCTCTTTCCAGATAACAATGCATGCCTCAGAAGGATGCTGTGATACTTCTTTTGATCCGTGATTCCGTCGATTTTTTTGAGATCACCGGCTCCTTTCGAGCAGACTGAAACCCAAACCATAATTTTACTACCTCCATCTTCAAAACAGTCATTTTGAAACGTTCTCCAACTCTACGGAGCACAAAAGTTCTGCATTTGGGTGAGAAAATTTCATATTTTGATTCATCTGTCCAAAGGACTTGTTCTCAGTTCATTGGTGTCTAATCCTTGAATTTCTTGGCATACTCCCCTCCTTTTTGATGTAGGCAGCTCTTGGAAGCAACATGTGCAATCAGACCATTTTCACTCAGGCATCTGGAAATAGTAGATCTTGATACTTTCATCTCTTCACTTCTGCCACTATTAATATAATCACGGAGTTGTCGTGCTGTCAACCGCCACTAGTTTTCAGTGAACCGGTCTCTTAGAAACGCTTGATGGTGTTTCTTACACTGCCATGGCAGCATTTAATGTCTTCAACATCATGTGAGGCCACAATGTGGCTACAAATAATCTCGGAGAGCTCCTTCCGTCATGCTATTGTGTTTACCACTGTGACACTGCTCAAAGTTCACATCACCTTATATACTGAAACAACTGACCATCAGAGGTAATTTTGCAGAATAATACTGCCTAAAACCAGTTTAAACAATTTTTTTAGCATCAATGGTCAAGATATGAGCCTTCAAACATGCATTCAGGCTATGCATGAGTCAAAAATAAAATTTGCGGCACCCCTCAATTGCCATAAAAAAATAGTTTTTTACCCATATTTTTACCTC
This sequence comes from Gymnothorax javanicus, assembly GCA_029692085.1. Taxonomy (NCBI): domain Eukaryota; kingdom Metazoa; phylum Chordata; class Actinopteri; order Anguilliformes; family Muraenidae; genus Gymnothorax; species Gymnothorax javanicus. The sequence goes on along the minus strand of CM056199.1, from coordinate 93,224,710 downwards.
AATATACTTGTGGGAGTGATTTTTTTTTGTTCTCATTGCCTACAATAGTATTTTTCAATACATTTTCACCAAAAAATGATAGAGAAGTAATATATCCTGAGAGGCATTAAAAACGCAAAGTGGTTTTTATCGTCTAATTTGAAAACTGATAGTTTTTCCTTTTGCTGATTGACATGATGACCATCAGGTAAGGTAAGCATTGCAAAATGTCAAGTGTCTGGGTTCAAATCCTTTCTTGGTTTTTTATGACTTAAAAATCACAACAAAGAAAACCAGCAATGACAACTGAAACAAATTTATTCTTCACTGATTAGAAAAAAAAACTTCTACAAA